>VNKC01001667.1:0-28559 GCA_008042775.1 Drosophila pectinifera | reverse complement strand
CACGCTGAAGCGCAGCTTTAAGCACTTGGCCCTGGACATGTACATGCCCGACAAGCGCACCCTGAAGGTGGAGAAGTGGTTCGGCACCAAGAAGGAGCTGGCCGCCGTGCGCACAGTGTGCAGTCACATCGAGAACATGATCAAGGGTGATTAGGAGATGTTAGTACACTCAAAAAGTTTATTGTTAACGTTGTTTTGTATTGTTGCAGGAGTCACGCTCGGTTTCCAGTACAAGATGCGCGCTGTGTACGCCCATTTCCCCATCAACTGCGTCACCTCCGAGAACAACACGGTGATTGAGATCCGTAACTTCTTGGGCGAGAAGTACATTCGTCGTGTGGAGATGGCAACTGGTGTCACCGTGGTCAACTCGACTGCCCAGAAGGACGAGCTTATCGTTGAGGGCAACGACATTGAGTCGGTCTCTGGATCTGCCGCCCTCATCCAGCAGTCCACCACCGTTAAGAATAAGGATATCCGTAAATTCCTTGACGGTCTGTACGTGTCGGAGAAGACGACCGTTGTGAAGGTGGAGTCTTAGACTTTTATATTGTGTTTCAACCTAAAATGTTAATAAAAACCAACGGCCGAAACTTTCAATAAGAAACGTGTGTGTATTTAAAATTGTTCGAGAACCGAAAACTGAAACACTAAATCGCAGATTACACGTTAGAGATCGTACCAAGTTTCAAGTTTTCTGATATTTGGCATTTTTTGTTTGTCGTTGGAATATGTCACTGTGAACTTCCTATTTAAATTAACAGCCATAATTGCATAATTATTTTGCATTACTAGCTTGCTATTTTTAACAAAAAATAGTCAACCCATGGTTTAGGTCTACACAACATACTTTTAAATGTATAATGATTTTTTTGAATGAAATTAATAGAAATCAGTCCCATGTATATAAAAGCATTTCATTTTAACGAAAGCAATTCATCTTCTACAATAACTTTATAATACAATCGCCTTTGATTGATATATAAGTTAAAATTAATTTTCTTTAATGCTTAAACATATTAAAGCAAATCAGAGTTAAAGCCATAACATAGCCCTAATTTTAAATCGGAAAGCATTTCTCAGTTAGATTTTATTTTTTTAAATAATCTGCATACCGACTTTAAAAATAGAATAAAATAAAATTTTATTCAATTTTTGAAAATTTTATAAAATTTGAAAAAATCGATAAAAAAATTTTTATTCAATATTTTATAATAAAATAATTAAGATTTTTACGGCGATTCAGAATATAAACAGCATTTGGCTGTCATTCCATTTTTGGCCAAATTATGCTGTTAAGAAGACGCTCATATAGATAGGGAACCGTGTTTATTAACCAGCTTGAAAAAGAGAAATACTTGAATTTCTAAAATCGTGGCGGAACGATATCTTTAAACTTGGCGTCGAAAATTCCGCATGGCCGTTCCCCGCCAATATTTTGAATATTAACATGGCTCTGAAGTCTGGTGGAGCGACTGGTTCATAACTGGTTCCAGCTCCGGAGCTCGCGCCTTCTGTAACGGCTGATTTTCACGCCCCCACTGTAAGGTGATTTTCTCAAATCGTGGCGGAACGATTTTATTTACATTTTCACCAAATTATCTTTGTTCGATCCCCAAAATACTGTCTGTTTATGTATGGAAGCTTCCAATAGGTAGGGTAATACTTGAAGAAAAGCTCTAAAATCTGGGGTGTCGTGCGCGTTAGCACACGACCTGTGAGGGTCAATTTTTCAAAGAGATATTTAACCCACTTGCACATCTTAAATTTGCCCAAACTCAAAATAAAACATTAGTAAATTCAAGTCTTAACACGTAGGTACTTTATTTTACTCGATAAAAAGGTACTTTATTTACGAAATAAATCAAAAATAAAAAGGGTTTACTTTATTCCATTCCATTGTGCCAAAATTTTGACATATCCTATCATTTGACAAGCAGCATTCTACAAAGAAATACTTCTGATAAAATAATTTGTAAAAAGCTGATTAAAGTGTTATTGGCCGCTTGTTTTTTAAAGCATCCAAAGCATTGCTATATTCGAATTCTGTACCCACACTGGATTTTGGGCCGTTTTGCCGATAAACTTACCCATTCAATCATTTAGCCGTATAGGGGATCCCCTATCTCTTCGGATATTTAACAGAATTGAACAAATAAAATAATTATTTACCCCGTGCAAAAGCCTTAGAAACTAATAATCGTTGTAGATGTACCCGGAATAATCGTAAAAAATCCATATCGATAACCACAGGAGATACTTAATGAGAATTCATCACTAGGCGCTTTGAGAAGGTCCCGTTTGTTTCCGCCTTCCATTCAGCTTCGAGCTTTGGTTCGACGTGGTTTTTCAATTCAAAAAGTGAGAAGTAGTAGAAAGGTGAAGACGGAACAAAAAGTATGGATTTGCCACCAAATACTGGGACTGCCCGAGGACGTGGACGCGGAACTAAACGCATTCCAGAGGCTAACCGAGGCCTTGCGCCTCAACTGGTAAGCGTTATTAGTGCTTAAATAAAATAATCATGTCAAGATCTGTTTAATATGTCAATGCAAAATTGCAGAAAAAATTGTAAGATTCGAATATTAGTTGCATCAAATTAAATCAAATCTTTCTTATCTTATCTTAATCTTATCTCTTGCATTCATACAAATCAAAATTCTAATTTACATAATTTACAAGATAATTGGTCTAATTGGTCTGGCTTGCTATTAATTTTCTATTTTTATTCATAAAAACATAACTGAAAAATTTATAAAGAAATAACTAGTCAATGTGTAGTGTGTCAAGAAATGTACATCACTTAAGGTATTTATCCTGTTCGCAAATGGTATTTCTTATCTATTTTTATTATTTTAATTTTATTTTCAATAAAAACCTAACAAAAAAAATATATAAATAAATGCTGCAGTGGCTGTATGCATGTGTGTGTGTAAAGTTAATGTTGCCAATGAATTTACATCATTTATCCCGTTCATAAATGTAGTTCTTCTAATCGCATGCAATGCATACGCCAATTGTATTTTACTGCTGACTTTGAAAGATAAAACGATAAGGAAAAAAAAATGCTGCTTATGTATGTATGTGTGTCGAACTTCAAGCTGTCAAGTGGCAGCATCATACAATTTTGAGGTATTGAGAGAAAATTCCTCACGTATGTTAAAGTTTTGCCAGATTTAATGATTGGACAGGCAAGCTTTGAATACTAATTTAATTTGGTTACAAAAAACTGTGTTTGTTAATGAACTTACATCCTTTTTGGTATTTATTATTTTCATACAACATATGTATATCAATGGAAACGTAAGCTAAAATGAAACACAAATATATATATATGTTTTCGTGTCAAAAAAACTATAAATTTCTAACTAGTATTTTTTGAACCACAAAAAAATACTAATATATAATCAAATAAATAAGAATAAAATAAATAAATAGGAAGAATCTGAATTTGTAAAACTAATAGGACTGAAAAAAGGTGTTCCGTTCGGTGTACTTTATTTGTCCAGGGATTTGATTATTGTTTATGTATAAATATAAAAATCCGCCTTTTGCAGGGTCAGTCGCCGCACTCGTCGCAAACTTCAAAAACTGGAGTCTCTGGAGGAGGAGCAGCGGGTGATGCTTCAGAGAAGTTGGACCCCAGCTTGGAAACATTGAAGTCCGGCCAAACGGAAATTCCAAGCTCGGAAGGTATATCGTCTTTTCACAATAAGTTTACTGTAATTCGTAATTGAATATAAATATAAATCAAGGTGATCCTCGTGGTTCTGTTCGTGGCCGACGGCTTATTACGGACGTGGTCCACTCACGTCCTAAGGGACTGGCAACTAAGAGTGGAACAACTGGAACACAGATTACGGTGCAGGCAAATTACTTTAAAATTCTGAAACGCCCAAACTGGACCATTTACCAATATAGGGTGGATTTTACACCTGAAGTTGATAATACGCGGCTACGGCGAGGATTTCTGCATGAACATCGGAGCCTTTTGGGTGGCTATATATTTGATGGAACTATATTGTTCTCTAGCAATCACTTCAAAGCTATTCCCCATAGCCCCTATGTCTTGAAGCTTGTGACCAAGAGTCGCTCTGGCGAGAACATTGAGATTAAGATCAAGCATGTGGGCTCGGTTGAGGCCGCCGATAACCAGCAGTTCCAGGTCCTTAATTTGATCCTCCGCAGAGCCATGGAGGGCTTGAATTTGCAGTTGGTGTCCCGCAACTATTTTGATGCTCAAGCAAAGGTAAGCTAAATTGTTAAATGTTTATATCTCTAAAACTTGCCAATTATTAGTTCTTTAACTTGTATTTTAATTACAGATCAATCTAGAGAGCTACCGCATGGAACTCTGGCCTGGTTATCAGACCTCGATTCGCCAGCATGAAAATGATATTCTACTTTGTGCAGAGATTGCACACAAGGTGATGAGAACTGATACCTTGTACAACATTTTATCCGAGGCGATTCGCGATAATGACGACTATCAGACGGCTTTCAGACGTCAAGTAGTTGGTGGGTTTAGTTGGTTCTTCTTTAATACCTTTAACAGGATATTACGATTGCCATCAGGAGTCTGAAGTGCATTTATGGATTTTTTACCAACAAGCTTTAAAGCAGAGCTCCTAAGTAACATCTTGTTTGCTCCAAGTCTGAATAGATCACTTAGTTTCTCTCAGCTTTGGTTTTCGGTTGAATTTTCCCAGTTATTTTTTTCATTTTCATTTAAGGAGGGTAATATAATAACAACTTATTAGATTGCTACAAGTGAACACGACTCTTTGCTCGTGGAATCCTTATATAAGACTTACTTTTAGACAATAAAAAATACTCAACTGTTCTTTGTGAGCTCTGCTTTCTCCTTAGCTTTTCTACGATAATATGGTTAGTTAATTTAACCCAGGTATGGTGGTATTAACCGACTATAATAACAAGACCTATCGCGTTGATGACATTGATTTCGAATCTACACCATTATCGAAATTCGCCCAAAAGGAAGGTGAAATCTCATATTGCGAGTACTATAAGAAGGTAAATATATTATAAAATAACAACGATAATCATCAACTGACTGAAATATTCTAAAATGTTTAATTATATAGCGCTACAACATCAAAATTCGTGACATGAAGCAGCCCTTGGTTGTGTCGCGCCCTACCGACAAGAATATCCGTGGTGGCGAAGACAAGCTAATATTGCTTATTCCTGAGCTGGCTAGGGCTACAGGAATGACCGATTCGATGCGTTCTAACTTTCGGTATGTTTAAAAAATCTGTTTCATATAGACATGACTAAATCGAGTCTGCTGGTGATGCAGATCTAGAAGATATATACTACCTTATGGGTTCGGAGATGCCTCCTGCATGTTATATATTATCGGTTGGCACTAATATAAATATGTTTATATTAGATTGATGAAAGCTATGAGCGAACATACTCGTCTGACACCGGATCGTCGTATCGAGCGATTGCGCACATTAAACCAGCGCTTGAAGTCGGCGAAGGAAAGCATGGATCTGATGAAATCATGGCAAATTGAGCTTGACTCTGCCTTGGTGGAGATCCCAGCTCGGGTTCTGCCATCGCAGAATATTGTGTTTGGTAATAACAGGCGTTACCTGTGCGACTGCCGCGCGGATTGGTCTAATGAGTTCCGCACCTCGTCCATGTTCTCTCATGTGGACATCAAGAGGTGGTATGTGATTACTCCGCACCGTAATTTGCGCGAATCGCAGGACTTTGTGAAGCTCTGCATTCGTGTAGCGCAGGGCATGAAGATGAACATCTCCGAGCCGCGCTAGTAAGTATAACTAACCATTGTTTAATTTTTGGGAGCTTCCTATTATATATTGCGATTTTATTGCAGTGATGAGATTAATGATGACCGCAACGCCACCTACTCGCAGTCCATAGACAATGCCGTGTCAAAGGACCCTCAAATTTTAATGATTGTAATGAAGGCTCCAAATGATGAGAAGTACGTATCAGCGGGACATTGGACTAGTATATAGCGTATATCTTTATTTGCTTGCTTAACAGATATAGCTGCATCAAAAAGCGAACCTGCGTGGATAGACCAATTCCGTCTCAAGTAGTTACCTTAAGGACCATTGCCCCGCGCCAGGAGAAATCAGCAGGCCTCATGTCGATTGCCACTAAGGTGGTTATCCAGATGAATGCTAAACTGATGGGTGCACCCTGGATGATTGAGCTACCGCTTCGCGGTTTGATGACAGTCGGCTTTGATGTTTGTCATTCTGCAAAGAATAATAAGAAATCATTCGGTGCTCTGGTGGCCACAATGGATATGAAAACGTCATGCCGCTACTTCTCATCGGTGACGGAGCACATGAAGGGCCAGGAGCTATCCAACCAGATGTCCATGAATATGACGTGCGCCTTAAAGACATACCGCGAGCATCACGGTACCCTGCCAGAGCGTATTCTGTTCTTCCGTGATGGCGTCGGTGATGGCCAGCTCCACCAGGTGGTAAACACTGAGGTCAAGTTTTTGAAGGAAAAGCTGGACGAAGTGTACAGGTTTGCTGGTATTGAGAATGGTTGTCGCATGGCCTTTATTGTGGTGGCTAAGCGCATCAACACGCGCTACTTTGTCCACAAGCGTAATCCGATTCCTGGAACTGTGGTGGATGACATTATAACCTTGCCGGAACGCTACGACTTCTTCTTGGTCTCGCAGGCAGTTAAACAGGGCACTGTGTCTCCCACAAATTACAATGTTATCCACGATAACATGGGACTAAATGCCGATAAGCTGCAGATGCTGGCGTACAAGATGACCCACATGTACTACAATTACTCGGGAACCTGCCGAGTTCCCGCCGTCTGCCAATATGCGCATAAGTTGGCTTTTCTGGTTGCCGAGAGCATCAACCGTGCACCGTCTGCTGGCCTGGAGAATCAGCTGTACTTTCTCTAAACTTCTATCCATTACCCTAAGGGGGCACACATCACAATTATGACAATTATATATTAAATGACACATTACCAACATAACAAAATGAATTACATGAGTAATTAAGAGTATGAAATATAAGTAAATCCCTTTAAAGTTTAAGGTGTTTGATGGAATCGCGGGGTGAAGCTTGATCGGGTTTATGAACAAACCTTGGACCACTAAAAGGAGAGAATCGATTTGTTTTAGCTCATAGAGAAAGCTATCCATTAGAATAAAACTCGATTAAGTTCAGATAACATATAATTTAATATTTCACTGTTTAACTTTTTTACTATTTAAAGTAGAGTTACATATCAATTTCTTAGGTACCCAAAAAATACGGAAGACCTTTGAAATCCATCCTAAAATTAAATTTTTAAATCGAAGATGGTTTTCCACGGGCCAAAAACACTTATATCCTGATGCAAATTCTATAATAAAAGAAGAAAGCTTTGTTGGTTGGTTAAATAAATACTTAAGAGGGAAAACCTACCTGTTTAAATGATCATGGTACATTTGGAGTTGCTGGTGCTATGAGCTTTTGTCACCTGGAATAGTTTGTGGGGTCGCTGGGTTGATTTCCTCACCGCTCGAGTCCTACATATTAAAGGTAAAAGTTTAAAATTGTACGATATGCGAAACTTGTTTATAAAATATAGTTTAAATAGAAAAAAGGGATTTCCAAAAGGTTATTAGAACCTATTTACGAAGTAAGGAAATCGATATCTAAGAGCAAATTCTTATCAATCCTAAAAATAAAGGGAATCTCTCGGATCTTCCAAGGATTTCTTGTTCACGACAGGCATGCAGTATTTAAGGTCAAAGACTAAAAAACAAAACCCTACAAAACAGCATGCTGGAATATTAAAGTAATTATTCATTATCTGACAAGGATTCTTATATTATTATTCAAGTTCTTAATAAGTAAGATTTTGAACAAAAGATTCTAGAAAATATATGTTGGTTGCTTTGTATAGACACAACAATGGAAGTTCTTGTATTATATATTTTATTCCATATCTGTGTTGCCAATAAACTAATCAAACTAAGGAATACAAATACGATAATGAATATAAATAATTATAATAAATATAAATTAAATTCAAATTCTTATAAAAAATAATCAATAAATCGACAAAATCCACTAACGGAACGACAGACAGACGAGTACTTACCCACTTGTCATATTAATTTAATTATTTTTAACAAAAACAGATCTAACAACAGTTATTATTCTTCTCAACTGTATCACTAAGAAAAAATATTACTTTTAACCAACCATCCATTTTCGCTAAAAGCTAATCACGCCGTTTTAACACTGATATATATTAGCGCTGTTTTTAACTGGAAAATATAACTACATTTAAAATATTGTTAGGTGTTACACAAATCATTAATAATTTTGGTATTAAGCAAAGGGAGTACTTTTTTTTGGTTAATTAATTGCCTTTTCTAATTGTCCTTTTCTGTTAACGTTTATTTTTGTAATTAATGGGTTTTCTAGAGGTTTAACATAAAAAATGGAATTACATTTAATTCTAATTAAAACCGGTTTAGATCGCTTATAGGTCAAACCTCTGCTTAATACCTGATCCTTCTATACTTTGGTAAGAGATCTTATTTACTGATAAAATATTTTATTTAATGACTTTTTGGAACTTAGCTAACTTAATGTAGTCTTTGCAGTTTTAAATAAGGCTTAAAGGAACTGTGTATCACCCTTAATAAGTCAAAGTCAAGTTAAAAGAAGTAGTTTTATATTAAAGATATCATACTTTCGGTTCAATGTACGTCATGTGTTCTTGTTTATTAAATTCTCTTTAAAATTCAAGTTATGTAAACATCACCTCATTCATTTTTGGGATTTAAATGATTGGCAGTTTACACTATAATAATTTAAGTACAACACAATAATAATATATCTATGAATTAAATATATATATATATATATATATATATATATATGTATGTTCAGTTGTAGCAATAACACTATTCTTCCAATCTATTACAAAAAACCAGATCACAATTTAGTTACGAATTTAGCAATTTTGTCGAATGTTACCCAACAGAGTACATTATTTTGATTTAAATATCTTTGGTAACCTATATTTACAAATACATTTGAATTGATTAATATTAAATATCAAATATATACATAAGTTATTAGGACTAAAGTAATTGCACTAACAATAACAATAATGACTACCAATAATACGATGGCAGCGACTGTCACTTTAAAATCCATCTCATAAACTTGATGAAGTAATCCTGGAAATTTACAATTACATACATCAAAACGAAATCGATTTTTAATTTGATTTTTTTTTTAAGTTAAGACGATAAAAAACTATTAGCTATTTGTATGTTAAAAGGTATATAGTTAACGATTGCATTGCAATGATCCATATGAGATAACGCAAAAACTTAAAATATATTTTAATAAGTACGGAAATTATAATTAAAATTTAATTACATGACTGTCTAAGTTAGTTACGAATACTTCTTGTTGATGGAATGCTAAGGGTTGCCGTGTTTTTAAGCTTCACACATTTTGCTATGAAATATTTAAGACTATGTATAAAATAATAATGAAGAAGGGGCACTGCTGGTTTCCTAAGAATGAACAAGAAATAGTGTCGCATATTTCTGATGTTTACTTGTAACACTACTTAATGAAAGTATTAACATCTTTGGTGGTCTTATCGGTAGACTTCTATTATTTCTTTACATTATTTTGGGATACGTTGAATTTTTAAGCTCGATATTTTTCAGTGCGTTGCCAATCAAGGCATTCTTATTTCATTTACACTTCTTGTTTGACAAATTCATGAATGAAAATGTAACTTGATCTATGTATATTTCATCATGAATTATATTCAGAGCTCGCAAGAGGGTGTCTTGTTTAGGTCAGTATGGCTTTTCCTTTTGCTCTCTCATGCTTTGCCTCCAATGTACCTTTTTGCCGCACTCTAAGTAAGTTTTGCATATTTTCTGTCCCTACTACTAGAGAAAGAGGCCGTCTTTTTTAGTTTCTTTGGTGTGGTCTTGTGAGAGGAGCCGAATAATTATAAGCCGAAGGTACGAGCTCTGAATATATTATAAATAAAATGAAAGCAAAATAAAGGCAAGGTAAGGGAATCCTAAGCATTAATATCCTTCTAATTGGAATGGTTTAATGAAAGTTTTTAGTACAAGTCAAACACTACTATCGCAATGGATTAAGAGAGATCTTCGGGCGCTTTAATTTTGGCAATGTTCCAAATTTACAAATGTCCTGCAATGGATTCAGCACTGAGCATTGGTAAAGCTAAAGTTATGGACAGCCGTTTGTTTGTTTGCATTGAAAGATACTGTTCAAGAAAACACCCACCTGACTTTGTAAGAATTTCGTGTTCTGGACTCAGGTGTAAGGAGTATGCAGTGTGATCACCTTCAATATACTTCATTTATATGTACATATACGTAGAGACATAATAAAAATAAATTATAGTGAACCGAGAAAACACAAGAGGGCAATGCAAATGCAAATGCAAATACAAATATGATTGGTTTCGCTTTCCAAACTTCTAGAACTTTTTTGATTACATTTAAAAACATTTTGATTTGGAACTAAGAACTGTCGGCAAAATAGAGAACATCACTATTTGACCATCCCTTCTACATGGTTTAAGTAACTTGAACTTGATTTAAGCTTCGTTATTAATTACCTAGGCATTAAATACTGGTAAAGAAAAACAAAAAAGATTTATTACGTTATGGTAAGTAGTTTAACCGGTAGAGATGACAAATACACTTTGTTGTCCTGGATATATATATTTCAAAATAAAGATAATACGATATATTATAACAAGCTTACTGTTTTTTTTTTTTCTTTTTCTATCTACAAATATTTCATTTAATTTAATTTTACTCTGACTGCATGGTCAACAGATAAGACTTACGATGGCAAAGGGCTCGGCAGCGCCAAAAGAACGATTGTATAAATCTCCAACAGCCCTCAAAATTTAACAGAATTCGAGAGTTATGAATATTTTTTAAAAAACTGATCTTTAGATATTATTATTTTGTTGTGTATAGAAAGGTTTTAAAGGTAAAATACGTAGTAGCTAATCGCTCGATTAATAAACGAAATAAACTTATTTTTAGGAAAACAAAACGTTTAACAACCAAATTAGAAATACAAATTTATGAAAATTCCTGACCTAACCATAAATCTTTGTTCGGTTCATCAATTTAAATGAGAGTCTTATGAAAAGCATTCGCACCGTTCTGGAATAAAGATCTCACCTTTTTGGCTGGCGGGGTTGGGACCTGAAGATGATATTTGTTTTGACAATAGTCGCGCAATAGCGCGATGCCTTCGGTACGATTGTTAGCATAGCGCGATTCCCAGGCATCCAGCAGGCGATTGTAATACCTCGGACTATCATTATATTTAAGGTACTTATGGGTCTGATCAGTTGGGAAAATTCGTTCCAGTGGTGCACACCTTGCAAGTTCATCCTCGGCGATTATGAGGCAGCGCACATCATCGGGTGTGAGGTTAGTCAGGATATCATTTACATACTGTGAAATATTATATTCAATAGATAGTTATGCTAATTATAAATGAGAAACTTACCTCATTCCTGTCGTCCATGGACTTTCTGGTGAAGGTATTGTGTTTCACCTTTTCCTCGCGCGATAAATAATTAATATAAAGTCGCTTATCGTAGCACATTTGGGTGCCAGGAGGAAATGAGAACTCGGCGGCCAGTTCTTTTTGCTTATCCATAGAAAGCTTGGGAGGTACCTATATATATATCAAAATATATATATTTAAAGCCCTTTAAAAATCGAAAATACCAACTTACATTGTACAATGCCGTGTTGAGAACGCCTTGCACCAAGGGCGCCTTGACATGAGCATCTAGTGGCAGTTCCGAGTGTAAGCTCGGTGATATATTGACTTCCAGAAGCCAGGGAACGAGATCTGAATCTAAAATCACATCAAAGCCAAACAGCTCAAAGCAGCTATACTTGGACTCCACATTGGCCCTGATCATACTATTTATGCCATTCTCGCCAGCGAGAATTGTTCGAAGCACTAAGCTGCGCAGGGCTTCCCATAAGCAATCGGTGCGAACACCGCGATTGGCCAAATATGTCCACAGCGACTTTATAGTCCACTTGTGACCATGGCAGGCATTGACATCTTCGTTCTTCGAATAGTTTGAGGAGAACTTGTTGATGCTGTAGTTGGTCAAATGCATGCAACGATCGTTTAAGGTGTCTGACTTGGCACTATATTTTACTGTGGAGAAAAACATGTATCAAATATACAAACACAATGGCTTAGTTATGTAATAATTACCAGAAGCAAACCGCGCTAGCCCATTGTGGTACATAAATACTCGCAATGGATTTACCGAAGTCACCAGCACATAAAGACGCAAGTCGAACTTACTGCCATTTATAAGAAGCGGCCGCTCAATATACCTTTAAATAAAGTACAAAAAAAATATATATAATCGTTAATAAACTCTATTAAATTATCTTACTTCTGAACGATAAGTGGTCTACGTTTGGGAATCTGTCCCCATCGATTGATGACCCGAATGCCAGCTCCTCGAGCGCTGGCCGGTGGCTTTATAATCCACTTAGTGTTGCGCTGAGCATACTTTGGCCAGTGCCTTCGCAATGCGCCTAGGTCATTGGGAATAATGTAGGTGCGCGGCATAAAGCCAAACTCCTTGTTGCTATGCTTGCCCATCTGCCGCTGGAGATTCTTCCAGCACGAGTCCTTGCGACCAATACGAAATGAGCCGGGTAAGTGATTGATTTTTTGATACGATCGAATTGTCTTGAAGCATGGCGACTTTAAATGCTTGCCCCACACACCCATCCAATCGTTGGTTTCTGTAATGCGTTATAAATAATTAGAAATGTATTCCATATATACTGTAAAACTCACTTTTTAACATTCGCATTCCGCTGTTGTGCAGAATCAGGCGAACTACCTTGGGCATTATATTGGTAATACGCCACTTGAGCACTCGATGGAGTTCGGGCGGAACTCTGGGGCCCTTTTTGGTGTTCGAAGAGAAGGAAAGATAGGGCGGCACGTGGGGAAACAAGCTGGGTACAAGCAAGGAATCCGGATTCTTAAGATCATCCTCGGATGACACCGAAGACAGATAACTGGGAGTGCTTTGGGGTGATGAGAAGCGATCCGTGGAATGCGTTAGCTTGTAGGCATGGGCACGATATCCGTCTTCGGTGTCTGAGAGGACACTGGCCGTGTCGCTTTCATCGAAATTCGAAACTAAAATAAGGAAGTATTAAACAAAGCGGCTTCTAATACTCCTATAATTCTGTCTCACGATTGTCGAGGTCATCGTCGTCGTCAAAGTCCTCGTTGCGATCATAGTCAATGGGACTGCGTTGGCCTTCTGGCTTGGAATCCGGCTCCAGTAAAATTACCGTCTGTCCCTCGTCTCCGCCAGCGCCCATCGACTTGGCACTTTGCTGCTGCTTCAGACTAAGACTGCGCTGACTGGCCAACTGCTGCTTGCGCCCCATCCGTGGACTTTGCGTGCTGTAGAGCAGAACACGATGAACTGTGGGCAGAGGCTTTTTAACGGACACGCCTCCGCCACCCTTGGCCCTCTTTGGAGTCATCGGCAACCGTGGCGCTGGCTGATCTATCGCCGACTTGCGTACAAATTTCATTTCATTATTATTGTTATTGAGTAAACTATCTCCCGCATCCTCAATGGCCGTATTCTCGGTCATTCGACAATAGCGGCGATGGATCTGTTCGAACCCGTCAATTAACACAGTTGTGTCGTAGACATCTTTGGTTTCCCGGTAATTCTCGCCATCGTCCTCCGCCTCTCCCCAGCCATTATTGTCCTCCAGGTAATCTGTGTCCAAGTCATTGCTTGGCAGCTTCTCCTTCAGCACATGATTCTTATATTTGGAACTTGACCAGTTGCGTTCTTCGGCATTGTCCCGGCGATTATTGATGGTGATGGTGTCATCGGTGTTGGCATCTCCACGACGACTGGCGGATGCGTTTGGCTTTTGAAATTTACTCATTGGCAGTTTGCGGCTACTGTTGGCAAACGAGGATTTGGAGAGCGGCTGCTTCTCCGCTCCTCCACGGTTGTAAAAGTATGAGAAATAGTGTTGATAGTGTGTCTGATACTGCGACGGACGATTGGAGCTGCTGAAAAAGGAGAACAGAAGATGGTTATTGAAAAAATCAAAATCAATACAAGAAGCTTTACACACACATCTATGTTCAATGAGTGTCTGTTTGGTATTATATATATATCGCAACTAGAGTTTTGTGTGTGGTATCTATCTGCAGGTTGTTTCAAATACAACAACAAAATACGAGTGTGTGTGCGTGTGTACTGGAGGTAGTATGTACTGTATGTAGTTTTTTCAACAAGCAGGACAACAAGTAAAAATAAATGCAATTGCAAAATTACAGTATGGTATCCCATGTCGGCTCTGGTGAGGGGCAATTCAGGGCACGATATCGCTCTGGACTATTGTCCGTATACTCGGTCAAGCGTGCTGCTGATCCTGGTCGGGCTTTCCGTTTCTTTAGCTCCGGATCGAAGTAAACGATGGATTGCCGCAGTTGCTGCTGCTCCTTGTCGGTAGCGACATAGGGCCGCAGCAGTTTGTACTGTTGTTGCTCCTCCGATCGCCGTTGGCAATTGTGGTAGACGTACTCGCAGCTCTTGTTGTTCCCAGCTATTATCCGCTGGTTGATCAGCGATGGCTGACCAAAAGCATCCGCGTACTGGGATGAATCCGGCGCCGAATTGGCCGCCGATTGTTGGTAGAGCACTCTGCTGGCTTGCTTGGTGGGAATTCGCTTTGACGGCTGGAGGCTTGGATGGTTCTGATTTTGATTTTGACTCTGGCTCCGGCTCCAGGGGGCGGAGGGGATTAGGTTGCAGTTATCGTAATTGCAGTAGTAAAGCGCAGTATTGTCCACATGGGAGTAGTGGGCGCTAGCGCTTTGTTGGGTACTATTGTTGTTGTTGTTGTTCAGACTGTTGCTGGCCAGGCTGTAGCCGCTGTTGTTACGCATGTCCAGTCCTGGTCACACACACACACACATGTGTATGGCACACTAAGCTCGATTCGCGCGGTTAACCCACCAAAAAAGTCCTACAATTATTTGAATGAAGCGTTCGAATGATTGAATGGAGAGGAGAGATTGCGTATGCAGATTAATTGCGAGGTCACATGTGGCCCCCCTAACGGTGAACATGTATGCACATGTACATATACTGCATGTCAACACCCCCCACGACGCAGGGCAGCCACTCCGTAAACCAGGTCAAATGTACAAAAACTTACTTGCCTCGCGCGGTTTGTGACCTTTACTTTGTGTGTGGTTGTGCACCGCTCTCGGTAAGAGGATTACGGCTCGAGTCAGAGTTACGGCGGCGGTGGTGTTATTGTTGTTGCTTGTTGGTGGCTCCAGCGCTGAGCTCCCAAAATATCTAGGTCACTGGCACTTGTCCTCAGAGCACGCGGTGTGATTACATTTCCAGCACGAAAATTGCGCCAAGTAAATAGATAGGCAAACTAGAAGAGGAGACGGAAATGAAGGCGGAGGCATCCTCCCATCAGTTACCGAGTGTGCGTGAAGGTTGTGGTTGTGGTTGAAGAAAACTTACCTACTATATAACTAACAGCAAATGCAGAATTTCAACTATAGCTATATATTTGGCTTATATAAATATAGTATGTATATTCCAGCTCAATGTTTCTACAGGAATTTTTATGTTCATTCACTAAAACTTTTCACAGCCTACTATATTGATACATGTGCATTGGAACCTATTTGCACCCCCGCTATTAGAGGTGGAATTCGATCGATGCTCCAAAAAATCAAAAATTTATGAATAGAATCGATTAAAATCGACTTACAATAGTTCAGTTCATAAGATAAATCAAATCAAAGCATTTTCTTCTTAATATCTTTTAAACTTCAAGAAATAACGAATAAAAAAAGTTTTCAATCAATTGCCGTTGTATTTTTAACTTTATAGGCTGATAGCTAGATTCGATTTAATTATCGATAAATAGACTTTTTCCCACTATCAAGCCAGTTAGTATTCGAGATTTTTATTTATTACTTTAATTACACATGTAATTTTAATTAATACAACTTGTTGTAGCCACTATACAGTTGTTAAATATACAATGCAGGAATGCAGTCCCAATGGAAACGGGCCTGCAAAATACCAGAAAAATATCGACTATCGACTTTCTTTCACCGCTATCGATAGCTTTCCAATTCCACCACTAAAACAAAGGTGTGGAAATCATAGTTTCCACAAAACGAGCAAATATTTGCATTTTTCAAGTCTCAAATTGGCTAATTAGTGTTTTCATTGGATCAAATTTAGCACTGAACAGCCGAAACGGAAGTGGCTGCTTAATGTTTGTGTTGTGCTGCTTGGCGTGAAGCGAAAAGTGTGACGGGCGGTGAGTGTGTGCTGTGCTGTCCGAGAGGTGTGTGTGGGAGGAGGGGAGAGCGGAGCGGACAGTGTTTTAAATCGAAGTCAGGTCTCTGGTCTGCAGCCGTGCGAATAGAAAGTGCCTGCACAAATATGTGTATTTTTGCGATTTAACACAAATGTGCGAATATCGCGTAAAGTCGCCCCAAAAGCCACATACACACTTGGGTGCGCGTACTTGGGTGCATGTGTGTGCGTGTGCGAGTCGCGGCAGACGGAATATCTAATTTGCGTTGGTTGGTGGGAGGCCAGGAGATATGCAGGCAGCCGCTACGTATGTAGGTGCCACCACGTAAAGTCGTTGGCGTCGGAACGGAAACCGACGGATAAGTCAGCGCGCTCTATCGCCGTTATCCCAGCGGGAAGGCGTCGTAATCTTGCGGGGGTGATTTTTGGGCGTAATACTCTTATCACCAAATAGTGAATACCCATTTCCGTGGGGTGTGGTCTGGTCCAGCCAGCCGTCGCGCATATCACAAAATAATTGAAATAACAAACCGGGCGATTGCGGGGAAAACGTCTTAAACGATAAAGCATCTTGACCCTCAGAAAAACAAGTGAAAAACATGTTACTTGCTTGAAAAATAGTGATAATAGGAATGTATAAGCAAATGCGGCTTACGTGCAATTGTGACATATTTACAAAACTTTCAATTGAAGATTATTAAGCTTGTTCATATTATATTCATCCATTAATTTGTGTTCTACGTAATGCATTTCAAGCATTGCGATTTACTAAAAGTTTTGTGTGCAATTATATTATTATATGGAACATTTAAAAACTCAAAGACATGCTTGATAATTATTTTCTTATTCTCCAATGCTCATGACCTGACATTACTCTTGTGAATCATAAGCTACAAAGATGATGTTAAGAAAAGAGCTTGTGAATCATTGCTTGTGAACTCATAAAAGTTCAAAGAGGTTTGAGTTCCTGAATAGTCCATAGTTTAAAGATTATCCTTAAAAGTACCCCAGTTTAATCCTATTTATAGTTACTTAAGTTAAACTACATAATTGTTCACAAATACTAATTCTATATTCTATCTATTTCAGTCAATGAAGACGCACTAATTCACCGGTGTGTGTGCTGCTTAGTTGGAGACAGTAATCAGTCAATTCCTTGCGATTATGCCACTGCCGAAGCGATCGATTGAGCCCGTACACGTGGCCCGCTCCGTGTATCAGCAGGATGAGCTACAGTCCGTGGAGCTGGAGACGGTGACTAACACCACACTGACCAACATTATCCGCCAGCTATCGTCGCTGTCTAAGCACGCCGAGGATGTGTTTGGCGAACTGGCTCGTGATGTGGGCAATATCGGGGATAGAGCCAACTCGCTGCAGGCGCGCATCGATCGGCTGGCCATTAAGGTGACCCAGCTGGACAGCACCGTGGAAGAGGTACCCCTGACGGACATTACGCGGAAGAAGGCCTTCAAGTCGGCCAAGATATTTGACCAGCAAATCTTCTCGCGCGCCACCATGCCGGCGCCCATGATGGAAACATATGCACAATGCGATAAACCGCCACCACTGGACAAGCTCAATGTCTACCGGGACGATGGCAAGGACGGGCTCAAATTCTACACGGATCCCAACTACTTCTTCGAGCTGTGGCGTCAGGAGATGCTGAAAGACACCGAACGTGTGATGCACGACAAGGGCAAGAAGCTGAACAGACCACGGCAGGAGGGAGGCGCTGGCGGAGTCGCTGGACGTGGTAACAAGAAGCAGAAGACCAAGATAAGGGTACCGCACAATACGCGCGAGCAGCAGCGACAGCGTGTCCTGGTGCACGGCGAGACATTGATGCCAAACAATGTCATTTATCGCACGCCCAACTCCATGGTCAACGAGGAGGCCGCATACGGAAGTAAGTATTCGAGAAGGGGACAGTGAATGGAGGATCTCAAAGAGCCAAGTACTCAGTGCGCAGCAAATTCGTTAATAGGCTGATCTGATATTGGAAATTTTGTTTCACGCACTGAATATTTGCACTCGTACTATCGCTATCGAATGGAGACTGTTTAATTATCAATTGTGTCCTGTCTGCCCGTGTAGTTCAGCTAGTGAAAATACAGACTGTGGGCGACGCTGACATCGATTTGCGGCAAAGCACTCTCGATGCGCACCATCAGCAGGGTGTCGGTAATGTCGTCCAGGACGTAGGTACGATGATGGGGCCATGGCCAATTAGCTTTCATTCAGCGCCACCGCCCGGCCGACATCCCACGATACAGATGTTTCTGCCATTCCATTCACCTTTTGTAGTTCACTCAAAAAGCTCGCTAGAATTTGGATTCGCCCTAAAACCCTGAACGCGGATGATCACTAATAACGTTTTATTTTGCCTAGCTTGCAGTTGCTGCATTAACACCCTCATTATCATGATATAGCGACAAGTGGGCAAAAATCAAGACATTTAAATGGTGGTTCTCAGCCGACGATCAATCATGTCAGCTCATCTACCTTGATTTATTATTTAAAGTTGTCTACAATGAAACTAAGCAATTATATTTGGTATTTAATCATGGGGAAAATGGAAATAGTAAATAACAGTTGATCGTCTTTGAGTTATCCCAAATTAAGCAACATTACCGAACCATTTCAGAAAAGAATTAGAAGTGAACCGTTCGCATGGTCAATTGAGTCGATCGGCCATCGACTTTAAATCTATCTACCTTGTTGCCTTATTTGGATTGGGAATAATTTCGTTCTACATACCATTTGACCTTATTATTCTAGTGTTAGTTTCTGTAATTGTGGTCAATATCTCAACTTAATGTTTCGAATCGCGCCGACTGTTTTCCACCGCTTAGGACTTTCCTTGCATGTCGTTTGTTATTTTCTTTAATATTTTTCCGTTGTATTTTGATACGATATTAAATTTGTAATTTATGTATTGGATCAAACACGCATAATCATCTCATTTACAGATACAGTAAAGCCTTATAATATGCTATCGCATTTGGAGAATAACAGTAATGTCACAAAGCAAACCGCCGTTGCGATTGCAGGTTAGACATCCACATCCACACACCTTTAATAGCAAGCTCAAGTAAAGAGACTATAAGTGTTCTTTCACACGCTTCTATCCTACTACTACTTACTACCTTAACTAGCAATCAATCCCTTTTGTTTTTATTTGCATACTCTGTGTTTGTGCAGAGAATAGTTGTAAACTATGTATGCAATCGAAATCAATAGAAATCGCAATGCTAACTCAATGAATTCGATATATTTTTGTGCGATAAATATGACGCAATCATCGAGAAATGTCCAAGTTTAATATTTGAATTCATTCGATAACCGCGATTGATTATTGATCCGCTGCAGTTAGTTTTTGTTTAGGATAGAACACCTATCTTTCTGTTCTGTTGTAGTTCAGTCAATTTCCTTCCGTATCCGTATCTCCGTCTTTCCAATCGTTCATTGTCACTCTCTGCAGCTTTACTAATTTCTTTCTGTCGCCACATCTTGTTCTCTTGATGGTTTCTCTAAATTTGTCTTCCTGTGTTCTGTGCAAAAATAGCAAAAAGCCATAAAAAACTTGATCGGTATATGATGTACATATCAAAATTAATATTGGAGTCCAACCAGGGATATCTGCACAGAAGCAGAAATTGAAATTGCTTGTAATTACACTTTCTTATTTTCCCCAAGTGTAATTACACAATAATAATTGGCGTGTTTTCTAATTTTTTAATAAGATGTGTGTGTCGTCCTGTAAAAACGATCTTGTTTGTCGGTACTAAATGGCTCTAATGTTTTCCTCATCCGATTTCTAGATATGGGAGTCTACGAAACTCGCCAGCCTCGGCCCAACTCGATCGAATTGCACCGCCCCTACCCATCCGAGCAGATCGATGGTAGTACCTACGAGCAGCTCACTCCCCAGATGGCCAATCAGTATGCCCCCACGTTTGGACCCAACGGTGGCCAACAGATGCAGCACATGCAGCATCAACAGATGTACGACGCCGGGCTGTATCAGTCGCATGCGTTGTACGGACAAGCGGGCGGTCAGGGCGTCATGTCACCGGAACCCATCTACGGACCAGGCGGCACACCGACGCGCAACAAGCCGCGCCCCTCGCAGCCACCACCGGCTCCGCCGTCAAATGGCAGCGGTGGAGGTACGCCCACAGCCTCGAATGCCAACACACCGACCCGGGGACGAAGTATGTCGACCAGCCGGGATGCCTTGCCACCGCCGCCGCCAGTTCCGGACATCATTTCGCCCATGTCCGTGATGAACGGTGCCAATAGCGGTCACATGGCGGTCAAGCTGTTAGGCCGGGCAAGCAATGCGTCGGGAGGAGCTGGATCTCCGCAGATGACACAGAACAGCATGCAGAATGCTGAAATGGTTATGACGCAGCTGACCAACACATTTAACAGCATCGGAATGCAGGGCGGCAACCAATTGAACTCCCTTAGCGACTTGCCACCACCGCCGCCAGTGCCAGATCAGGTTTGTTCCCAAGTTGTATTGATTTATTTGAATTTAATCTTACCAATTGTAGCACTCACCCAAGATGTCGCCACCGAATGCGGCGCCCCCGCCGCCTCCACCACCGCCACCTGTAGAGGAAGGCATGGGACTGGGCAGTGGCAACCAGCACACGATGCGGCCACACCAAATTCTGCCCAAATCTCTGACCAACGGCGAAATGCCAATGCCAGGTCAACAAAATGGTGCGCCGCCACACATTGTAGCGGCTAAGAAGATGTTGCCTCCCTTCCATGACCCACGCAACGATTTGATGAAAGCCATTCGAGATGGTAAGCACTTGTACTTGTACTTTTCTAAAATCCATTGCTAACCACAACATGACTCCTCTTATAGGCATTACACTACGCAAGGTAGAAAAGTCGGAGCAAAAGGAGTTTGAGCGCAATGCAGCACCGTTGGATGTGGCCTCAATCTTGGCCAGACGTGTGGCAATTGAGTTATCCGAATCGGAGGATTCGGATAGCGAAGATGACAGCGAGGGCTGGATGGAACCCAACGAAACATCGGCTTGATCCCTGATGAACTCGCTGAAGCCGGAAATAATACTAAAAAACAAGAAGAAAAAGTAATTCCAAAGAGAATTAATCCATACGATGGTCTAAACCAAGCGTGGTATATACAATTGGATTACACAAAAGCACCAAAGCTTTTTCTACACCACCCTTTATACAATATACACACCTAATCCTAATCTAATATCTAAAATCAAAACATTAATAGAATTGTATATATATACACCAACGAGTAATTATCGTTACAGTAATCGCTACGCTATATAGTGAACGCATTTGAATTTGAAGCCTAGACAAGTTCTAAGTAGTTATAATGATGGGCTTCTGTATCATAGTAGTCTCGGTGTTTGGATATTAAATTATATAAATAATCGATATTATCACTGAACTCAAATCCTACCCCCAAAACTTGCAATCGATACGATTAATATATTAAACATTTATCCAAAACGAAACTTTAGAATTTTGTAAATATATTATAACTTACATTAAACGAAAAATATCGAACGCCGTAGCATATTTCAATATACTCAACCAACAACAAGCTATGAATTTGTATTATCCTTGTGAAAGCTAAATACCTGTAATTAATAACACGATTCACGTATATAAGCAAGTAAGCAAGAGCATACATGGATGTGTGTGTATTTCTTTATATAAAGTAAAATATATATAATATAAATAATAAAGTAACTATACTCCAAATTTAAAAAAACAAATAGTCTGCGCAGTTTTGTTCTCATTGCTTTTTGTAGTCCTACAAAGTATTTAAAGAAAAAAGATGAAAGTGAGAAAATAGGTGCAAAAAAAGTTTATGTATAGCCTACATTTAAAAGTAACAACTTAAGGAAATTATAAAAGCTACATATTTGTGTAACATAATGTCTAACGTTTCATCGCTCACTGCCTGTTATAGTCCATTTGTTTTATTTATAGATAGTAGAACTTCTTTTCGAGCGCATTCTGTGGAATGGCGTGCAAATTAGTACCCACCAAGGTAGCTAGTTTCTTGGCGTACTGGCACACAGCCGGCACACGCGTGGTGCCCGACCAATTGTAGTACAGATGGCACATCTTATAGGTTAGCTTTTGAATTTGATCCGGGCTGAGGCGGATATTGCTATAAAGCACATTGTAGCTGGTCGGCGACACTGAGCCCTGGTTGACCTTCTGCGATACTAAGTAAAAATCATATCTTTCGGGCAGAGTCACAACATCATCGACGACCGTTCCTGGCGGCGGGTTGTTTCTTCCATTTTGGAAGAACCGAACGTTCATCGACCTGGTGACAACTACATAGGCTAAGCTTGGGGGTCCGGCATTGGCGCGCTTATATTCAGCATCGAGTTTCTCAACAATATCCTTTACTTCATATTCAAATAGCTGTTTTAGCGAGCCAGCGCTCACACCGTCTCGATAAAAAAGGATACGGCTTGGTAGCTTGTTATGCTCCCGGTGATACTGTCGCAGGGCCTTTGCTATCATTGGCCAAAGAGTGTTGGCCAAGACATCATAGGCACTGCATTCCGCGACAGTGCTGAAGTACGTAGAGTTCTGCTGAAGATCCATGGATGCTACCAAGGCTCCGTAAGCCTTCTTGCGATCACGAGTGCTCTTGGCAATATCAAAACCAATAGTCATCAAACCAGACAATGGCAATTCGATCATCCAGGGAGTATAGCCCAACTTGCAGTTCAATTGAATTGCTATCTTAGTGGCAATGCTCATGAGACCGCGGTTCTTTGCCGATTTAATCGTCACAACTTGAGTGGGCACAGCTCTGTCTACGTATCCCCTCTTCTTGATCGCGGAATATCTGAAATGAGCACAAAAAAAGATATTTTACATCCATCACAACTATATATATCCCCTTAATAAATCAAGTATATCAATTAATATCCAATTCGACTATGCAATAATGTTGTTGAAACATCAGAGAATAGGACGCAAATATCATGTGTAAGTACAGGTATTGAAAATTATTTTAAAACATTTCATTTTTGCACTCGCGTACATAAATCTGCCAGATTATATAAAATCGGATAAATTATATTATAATTTTATAAAATCGGATAGTAGTTTTTAAAGATTAAGACATTAATGATTGTCAATATTAATAACCTTTCAGCGTTGATATTTGGAACAAGACATAAGATCAGTTTGGGATCCATGCGAGCGCAGTTATCCATAGCGTGTACGTAGGTGGCCGTGCGGTCATCGTAAATCTTTATTCTGTAAGTAAATGTTGGTCAATCCGAAATGTGATTAACTTGTAAATCTTACTCATGAGGATTTTTAATGTGAAGGCCCATTCCATTAGCCGCCCTGAGCAAGCTTTCCATCAATGTTCTCAGGTCGTAGGAATTGCGTTCGGGGGCAATAACTACCCAGCGATCAAGGCCCTCGCTGGGAGTGGTAAGCAATCGATTGTCGCGGAATGATCGTGTCCAATCAGCGTTATCACCAGCACTGCACCTGAAAGATACATACATACCCATATTAAAATTAAACTTAACAAAGTTACTTCGTAGAACTTACTTTCCGCTTTTGAAAACTATTTTCTGAGCTGAAATTACACGTCCTTTTACCTCACTAAGGTTTTGATCAAGCTCCATATTCCAATCCCTTAATACCTTAACACTTTCGGTTGTGTTTTGCAAGCGATGGTTAAACTTCCGCAGTCGATCGATGCGTCGGTCCGGATTCATACGTGTATGCTCAGACATAGCACGCATTAGTCTGTTGATAGATATATAAATTACTTGTAAGATTCCTCCTTAAATTTAGGTGAGAGCCAGTTTCTCGTCTCACTTTTAAAGTTCGAAAAAGACCTAAACTTGTCGAAAAAGTTAATCTGGTCTCTTGACACCTGTAATTTAACTGAACCAGAAAGAATAATACAGTGCTATATGGCACCGAATTTTGCCTCAAAGTGTTAAACCAGCTTTAATGGCTTTTCTTCTTAATCAGCTGTTATTTTGTCGAGCCGAAAAGGGAGTCCTTTCGTTAGCTCTAACATTGACGCTCGACAAAACAAAATTTGGTATATCTCTCCATCAAATTTTAACAGTGAGACGAGAAACCGGGCTTAAATTAATTGTGATTTATGGATTTAGTTTAGGAAGGTAATCAACAAGTAGTTTTCAATATTACTGAAAATTAGATCGCATGTTATCTGTGAGCCCAGTCACTCGGCAGAGTTCCGGAATTAGGACCACCACATCGCTGGCATTGGTTTTCTGAGCCTTATCCCTGTTCTTCGATATCAACAAAGGCTGATTATGGTCGCGGATCCGTATGTTGTATTTCTATAAACGAATTTATAATTAATAACAAATAAGTGAAATTATATTGCAGAAATCCGGACTTACAGTTAGATAGTACTCCACAAAGCTAACACTTTTCCCCTTGCAATCGAATGTTGACTTTGGTGTTTGCCCAAAGTCCACATCATTGATGCGGTAAGTTTTGTTGTTGTAATCTGTGAGGACAATCAAGTCCAAGACATTCATACGGAATTCGTCATGGTGTCGGGAAGGATTGTGAGAGCAACGACGCAGTATGTCATAGACAGTTTCCGTGCGCATAACTTTGTGAGTTATTTCAGTGCACAGTAGAATATCTTTTTCGTGCTGGCGGATCGAGGTTTCATAACCCGGCCACAGTTCCATTTGAAACTCTCTGATTGGGATCTATAATGGAATAGGTTCTGGAGTAATGTATACCAAAACTACATACTATTAGATGAGCTTACCTTTGCATGGGGATCGAAAAGATTTCGACCAACTAATTCTAGTTTGAGACCCTTCATCGATCGGCGCAAAATTAAATTAAGAACCTGCAAAAAGCGAGGCTCGACGGTCGATATAAAACCCACAAACTTGACCGTTATTGTGTATTCGATATCGAGCTTCGACTTTCCTCGCAGCACTGTTAATTCCTGCTCGTATTTCCGGGTAGTGAATAATTGCAGTCCGTCGAACAGATAGCCTGACCCCAAGACATTGGCATGATCCGAAAGTATTCCCATCCGGACGCGTGGGTTCTCAATACTCGGCTCGAACTGCACATGGTAGTGAACGATACGCCATTCCGGCTTGGTTTTGACCCGGAAAAAGTTCGAATGCAGTAATATCGGCGTTCCATCTGTGCCCTTCTTGGTTAATACGTCAGCCGGACGAGTATTCACAAAATCAAAGCGATCGCCTCGCGGTCGTCGGTCTGATCCGCCTTCCCCCTCTCGTCTTCCTTGCCTGTGACCCTCATCTCCATCTGGCGGAGATCTCGGTCCTGCGGGAGGATTAGAACTCGGAGCACTTGCACTGGCATCTGGTCTCGGGGCCTCTCTACGAGCAATAGAAGACGATCCATTTGATGGGCCCTTAAATATTTTTGACCTCTGCAAGAAATCAGAGCTTAAGTATATGTAACAGGTAGAAGGAGGAATCTGCGATCTGCTCTGAACAAATACACTCTAATTAGCTAACGTGGAATTCGTTGTACTAGTAATATTAGCTTTCTCGAGGTCTATAATGGTCTTTTATTTCATGTACTGAAATCGAAATTTTCAGGGGGCTCTAGTTTTCACTTCTTTTTTGCGATTTGCGTCCTGCGGGTCTAATTTGGCGTGCTCCAGTTTTCGCAAACTTTTAGACCAGATTGTTTCGTTTCACCAATAGAACGGCAGCCTTGGCAAATAAAACGCAAGTTTTTATTTCCAAATTCGATTGATGAAATAATCGTCAATAGATCAATGAGTCAACTATTTTTTTTATACATATAAGATCCAACTTGATGTATAAAGACACAAAGGTACTTTTTCGCCAAAAAACAATTTGGCCGTTATTCAGTTCTCCAAAAATTTGCGTTTTGCGAGCACAGATATCCGTTTTTGAAAAGTAAATTACAAGAAATTTGCGAAAGTGAAAATCGGAGCCAGTCTGTTTAACTATTTTGTGCAAGCTCACACGGATCATTTTGTTAGAAGACAAATGCATCAAGTTTGTTTATACAGTCTGTTTTACTCTTCAAAATTAACATACTATTGTCGTTTCCCTTGCACTTACTAGTTCTTAGTTCTTCTATTCTAAGCTTTTGCATGTTCCGTAGTTCAAGTCTACTCTTCTCGTTTCTTTCATGTACTATACTTGAAAAGACCGCGTGCATTACGAAACTAAGGGCAAAGATGAATACGAAGACGAATAACTGTGCTTTAGGATTTATTGTACAAGAAGATGAAGATGAAGACGAAACGTAAACAATCAAACGGTGGAGAACTGATATTGAACAGACTTGATTGCGTTTCGTCTTCATCCGTGCAACAAATTAATTTTGTCCGCTGTTAACGGACAGCTATTGGATTCGTTTGCTTTAATACATCGACATCGGAAGAATTGCTTACGCTGTAGAAATTTGATCTGTTTATGCAGGAATTTGTGTCCACATATATCAAGACTTTGTTTAATATTTCATTTTCATGGATTCTTAAGCAAAAGCGTCTTTCCAAGGAAAGAAAAATATGCATACATAAATACATATGCATATATGGGTCACATTAAAGCATACGAATCCGTTTGTAGGTGGAATTCGGGAACTTCAGTCTGTGTTCGGTTAATCTATATACAAGCGTGTTTGTATGCGAGTGTATGTGCGCAAAATAATATAACGGAACTTCTTGGAAAGTCACATTTGGAAAATACTATTACCTTAAGTTTTTAAAAACTATATTCAGTTAGTTTTTGGCTATCACTGGCAATAAATAAAAAGTTTAGCAACTTACGGGTTCCTGCTCGGGACTTTTTCTACGAGAAGTGGAAGGTTCTTCATCGTCATATGGACGCCTGCGTCCACGGCTCTGATCTTCGGCCATATTTTAACTTAATCTTTAATTTGAAGTACCGCTTATTTTGCAAAGCCACTGACGTCGTCGAGTGCCAGAGTGAATGGCGGTCTTCTGAAGTAAGCTTGGAAAACAGAGTGACCGCAGTCGAAACGTTCAAATATGGCAAAAAAAATTATATAAAAATTATATACGTCAAATTAGCGTCGAATCGAAACGCTGGGAAATGGAATACGGAGGGGTTTTTTTATTTTTATTTTATTTAGTAAATAATTGAGTAAAATAAAATACCAATGTGTTAAGAATTGAATTTACTAATGTTTTATTTTGAGTTTGGGCAAATTTAAGTCGTGCAAGTGGCTAAAATAAATTTGAAAAATCGAGCCCCCACCTTTTTTGAAATTGCCCCTTACAGATGGCGTACCAACGTACTGCGCGCGGTAACCCAGATTTTGGAGCTTTTCTTTAAGTAATACCTCCAAAAGTGGGCCAACCTATGGGAAATTATAAGTCATATAACTCCACTCTCCGATCGTGTGTCAATATGCACGGTATATAAGCATATTGGGGATCGAACAAAGATCATTGGGTGAAAATGTAAATAAAATCGTTCCGACACGATTTGAGAACATCGTCTTACAGTGGGCTCGTGAAAATCAGGTTACATCATTAAAATTTTCAGAAATTGAATAAACTTTGGCCATGTTATGGGTATTCTTAATTTAGCTTTGTTCAAAAATTAGAACATAAAAATGACGATTAAAGGACCCAAAAATCCGCATACTTGCGGTCTTCTGGAGAGCATATTTTGGCCAAAAATGGAATGACAGCCAAATGCCGTCCATATTCCGAATCGCCATTAAAATCTTAATTATTTAAAAATAAAATATTGAAATATAAACATAAAAAATTGTTGGTCGATTTTTCAAAAAAATGTATGGGGTTAAAATTGTCAAAAATTGGCAAAAAATTAATTTTGTCAAATTTCTAAAATTGATATGCAGATTAATTAACCAAATAAAAACTAGCACAGAACTGCTTTCCGAATTAAAATTGAGGCTGTTTTGACTTAGCAATGCTTATTTTTATCTCTGACTTGTCCTAAAAAATTAGAACATAAAAATGACGATTAAAGGACCCAAAAATCCGCATACTTGCGGTCTTCTGGAGAGCATATTTTGGCCCAAAATGGAAG